>JAKLMY010000005.1:0-45836 GCA_022814645.1 Ganoderma meredithae | reverse complement strand
CCCAGCCCCCATCCGCCATAGAACACTCGCCCATTGTTCCACGATCGGCGACGATGCCTTCCCCTGCGCCGCCACCGTCCACTACTGAGAGCCGTTTCTTCCGGTTCCGATTTGGCAACGGATCGTCGTCGGCCAGCCATCCGTCTTCGCCTCGGCTGTCCGCTGGTCAGTCGCCCATATTGAATGGCTCCCATTTGACTTCGGCTTCTCTCCCATCACTTGTGCCACCCAAGGAAGACAGGGAAAAGGAGGTTGAAGAGCTTCAGCATCAGTTGGATGTAGAGCGGAAGGCGCGCAAAGATGTCGCGGATGCAAAAATCGCCCTTGAAGCGGAAATCGAGTCACTCTCGCAGGCACTTTTCGAAGAGGTAACAATATTGCTCTTATACCCATGTCATAAATGCTGATAATGCTTTCCCTAGGCGAATAAAATGGTCGCTACAGAGCGCATGAAGCTCGCGGAAACGGAAGAGCAATTACGGGAGGCTCGGGAACAAGGCGAGGCATTGAAGAACGTTCTCAGGCTGTTCGAGCGCGATACCGAGGCGGCCAGTACGCGCACGCACGTCGTAGATAGAATCCTTGAAGACGACACGGTCCCCCTTCGCTCACGCCGTCATCGTGCGTCCTCTTCCGCAGTGGGCATTAAGTCGCCTTCATCAGGACTCCCTTCGCCACAACAATCGCGGCCCGCCACACCCTCACATTCGCCATATGACGCTCCATCGTCAGCGCGGACCATTGTTGCAGGGTCGCCATCGATGCTATCGACGCCTCCACCGAAAGACACAGGCGACTTGACAGACTATCATGCTATCGATGGAGCGAAGCTGCCCGTATCCGTGTCGACAGACTCCGAGTCATCGACGTTATCCATGAGCACGACGCTACGAATCTCACCGTCCCCCTCACCCAGCACCTCCTCGCCGTCTACCACGGACTCGCCCTCCCTTGTACCTTCTCCATTAGCTGCCCCCGGGCAGTTCCTGTTCACCCCTGCCCGAGCCGTCAGCTACTTTGATGGCGAGGAGTCGCCATGGGCGGATGCGACCTCGGCCTCGACCGCATCGCCTCAAGTCTCCACATGACATCTCGATTCGTTTTACTGGCGGTTGGCTTCTTTTCATGTTGACTTGCGTCAGATGCTTGACTTAGCAGGCGTCGCGTAAACCATCGCTCTCCCTTATGTTGACATTTCAGTGCCATTCTGCAATGTTGATTTTCATTCCTCATTGTCTGAGCAAGGAATTGACTGTCCATCATATACACACATGGAACACATACTTTGGAGGGTCCATTATGTACAACGGCACCGTAACGTACTTGCATGCAAGAGGAGAGCAGAGGGTAGTTCACGTACATCTACATAGGTACCGCCTCCTGCCCTGTGCATAGAGCGTTCGGTACCCGAGATAAGATAATAGTAGAGCACATATGGGCATGTTTGGGAGCGACAGAGTAAGCTACGACAGCGGAGGCAAGGTGGACTGAAACTCATGCTACGTGAAAGGACAGGGTCGCAACTGACGGCACAACGCATTCAGACTACACAACCTTGCGACTGAAGAGGGGAGTGTGGAGAAGATAATAGGATACAATTGGCAAACGTACAACCGTCAACAAAAATCAGCATTGACAAAGCTTGGGCGTTCGAGCGGTGGAGCAACATCTGAAAGAGGGCGGCCAGTGGGTAAAACGAACAAGTCCGGCAACAACAGGTGTCGCGATCGATCCAACGCAAGTATCGAGAGAGGTCGGGAGAGATGGATATAATGCGGAGGCCCCTCCGTTGTCTTTCATGCGGCTTCCGACATGGTCACATCGGCGAGCGACTCATCCGCAGCGCCATTGGCTGGGCCAGTGTCGTCGCCCTTCATGATAACATCATCCCCTGCCTGAGTGCCGTTCTCCTTCGTCTCATTGGGTTTGCCATTTGCCGTGATAGCATCGTCCGAGTCGGCGGCTTTGCGGGAGCCATTGGTCGCGGGCTTCGCATCAGCGCCGTTGGTCTTGAGGATGTCATGCCACTTGTCGACGAGGACCTTGGCTCGCTCCCGGAACTTGAATTGATCGTCTCGGGGAACTTTGTCGTCGGTGAGGACATGTATGTGGCGCATGACCTTACCGATCTTCGAGAACTACGGCAGGGCGGGCACGACAATTCAGCCTAATTACCACAGAAGATAGGAATAATGGGATGACGTGGAGCCAGTGTACCCAGGAAAGTGCCCCATCTCGTATGGCCAGTGGAACAAGCGAGGGAATGAGGGTCAAGAAACAGTCAGCGCTCACCAACAGGTACTCCATTGTCATATTGGAGTAGTTCTCTACTGTCGAAAACAACTGATCCAGTGCTGGCATTTCCTATAGGAATCATGGCGATGAGTCATCACTGCTGGATATGCATGAATATCGACGAACCTCCTCTTTCGGGGTGACCTTCTGGTTGAGGAACGCCTTCTGAAGCTTGTGCCGCCACTCCCTGACTTTGAGAGCCTCGGGGTCGCTGTTGAGGGGTGCTAGAGAACCAAACGAGATGGGTGTAGTTGGTGAAGGACGAGAGGTACGAATGATGAGTCAAAACGAGACAAGCGTAAGTGGGATGCTCGCGAACTCACAATCAGCATCCTCCTCCTTATCACGCTTGGCCTTCTTCGTTGGAGGCGGAGAGGCGCGCTTGCTAACGCTCTCGTTCTCGACCTCCGCGCCACCCTCATCTTCGGATTCGACCATCGCTTTGGACTTGGGTCCGTTCTTCTTGCCCTTGGCCGAGGTGACCTTGGACTTGCTGGCAGGCTCCGCAGACGCCTTCTTCGCCTTTGCCTTGGATTTCGCAGGAGCTGCGTCAGAGTCGCGCTTCCTCTTCTTGGTCTTCTTCTTCTTGTCCTCGTCGTCATCTGGCTCCTCCTCGCCGTCGCTCTCCAGCTGATCGACCTCTGCATTGGCCTCCTCCTCGCGGGCCTCCGCTGCGGCGGCCTCCTTTTCCTCCTCCCACGCCTTGGGATCGAGGGCAATCCGGTAACCCTTCAAAAGGTCGCCTGAACGCTTGAAGGGCTCCGCGATATATGCCTGGATTTCGTGCTGCTGGAGCCTGGAGATGTCCTTGGGGACGATCCATGCGCTGTGGAGGGGGAACACAGCGGTTGTGAATACCGCAGCGCGCACGAGGGAGAGGCAAAGGCACTGACTAGTCACCAGCGGGGAAGAAGCGAACGCAATACCAGTTGCCCTTTTTCGTCTTCGCGTTTGGACGCTCCTTCGCGACAGCCTCTGGGACGGAGTCGGGGTCGACGATCTACGCGGTGCAAGGAAGAGGCGTGAGCGGACTGAAGGGGAATTGACATGCGCGGGGGGAGGAAACGCGAGGAGAAGGGGTGAAAGACTGACCATGCCGGGCCATGGGGGGAAGCCGCGGACCTTGGCGAGGACGACGTCGCGGATGTCGTACGACTGCTCCTTGTTTTGGGGCTGAGCCTTTGCGCCCTTTTTGCTCATAGCTGGGGGTGAGGAGAGAGTGCGTGTGGGAGGAGCGGAGGAGGCAGCGGAGGACGGCGCCTGGGCAGGAGAGAGGGAGTTGGTGGTCGACTGTAAAGGTTGAACCCCTTGGCCCGGCAATCCCCGCGTGCGGCTCCCGGCAAAGAGGCCCGTGCGCTTCGCCGCTCCCAGACACAGACACAGACACAGACGCACCGTCGCAGACAGACACAGACTCACCAGCCTGGCACCGCTCGCTTATGGACACCGTCGTCACACCCGCAGGAGCCCTGCTCATTCCATTTCTGCCCCAGCGGCCAGCTACATACATCCATGAGACAGCCGCACAGCGCACAGACGAGGGACCACATAGCGGATGGTGCTCCATGCCCACTCTCCCGCCTCCCTCCGCCCACACTCCGCGCCGTCCAGCGATCGAGACAAACAAAGCACGTCTCCCCAGACACTCGGCTCCACCCGCTCGCCCATCAGTCCAAATCGTGCGTCTTCAGATGTTCGCCATCGTGGGACAACGTGTCCGGCAACGCGCTCGACGATAACAAGGGAAGCCGCACGCGGCCGGCCCTGCGCTCCATGGCGCAGCGCCTCGGCTCATCGTGACCGAACAGTCCTGCACAGGCTAGCATTAAGTAATGCGGCCTGCAGCCTGAAGGTGCCTGGCCTATGGTTTCCGTGAGGTGAGCCTTGTCCTCGACGCCAGCAGAAGGGCCAATGTGCCATGGCCCATGGGACAACGGGGATCAATTAGTCGGGCCGACCTAACGGCATCGAGTATAATTGAGCACGAAGACGGTGGGACAGCGTGTAACGTGTTCTGGCCAGTGCACATTCAAGCGGAGGGGCAAACTCTGGGTAACATCAACACATTAATCCTTGAGTACGAGTGTCTGTATTGTTGAGGCTCACCCGTCTGGTATCCACTCTTGTCTGGAATGAGCGCAGCAAGTCAGTCCACCGGCTCGAAGAGGATCATCGTAGCAAAAGGTCCGCCTGTGGAGGCGGTTCAGCCCCTTATGTGGACTCCCTGTCCTGCAGCGGGGGACAGCCAAGGTGAAACTTCGAGGAAGGTCAAGATGTGGAGAGCGTGAAGTGGGATGACATTAGAACTGGTGGACTTGCCTGCACCTGGACCCACCGCTGGCTTCTGGACTAGTGGGGCAGAACTTGGCCTGGGTGGTGGATCGTCTAGTAACTCGAATTTTGGACGGCAGGAACGTCGGACTCCTGGAGACGAAGGCATGCGAAAAAGATATGTTCCTGCAGGAGCAGCCGAGGACATGGCGGAAAGGAGGTAAAGAGTGGAAGGCTGGTCGGATCGTGCAAGGCGGATTAATCTTGTGGCGAGTGTTTGCTTGGACGCCGGATGACCGGACCGTGCAGCGTCGACGGACAGTCCAAGTTCCAACGAGCTCGAGTCGAGTCGAGGTTCCACTTCAACTTCAACTTCAACGCCGGTCCAACTCAAGCCAAGGCCGGCTACAGTCCTCGCCGTCACCAGCCACCGACGTGTTCGCCGGGCAGCGTCCACCGTGCAGCAGTCCTCCCCATCCCACCCGTACCCGCGCAATCGTCCGTGCGAGACCACATTCAGCCTCTCTGGGCCCGAGACAGGGCCTATCCTCCTTACAAAGACGCTGGTCACAGGCTCACATGGCCGACATATCGTGTCATCTGGCAGCATACTGTACACCGCCCGCACCCGGTCAATCCGTGGGCATCGTCCCCCATTTATCCTCATTTCTATTCACCAAAGCCACAACCTCTCATCCACGCCAGTCCAATCCGCCTCCTCATGTCCGCCAGTCTTGAGAACAGCTTCTCCAGCATCCCGATCTTGGATTGGTCCCTCCTCGTTACCACCGACGGGCACGCCAACTTTGTGGGGCAACTGCGACATGCTCTTATCAATGTCGGTTTCCTATATCTCTCCAACCCCCCGGTCGCCCGGGAGGACATGGACGCACTGGTGGCCTACACTCCCAAACTGTTCGACCTCCCTGAGGAGGAGAAGGAGCGTATAACCATGGTCAACTCTCCCCATTTCTTTGGTTATTCCCGACTAGGTGCGGAGCTTACCAAAGGCAACACCGATCATAGGGAGCAGTTCGACTTCGGAACACCTTATGAGAATCAGTGGTCGACTGGCGATCCAGAGTACCTCAAACTTTGGGGTCCTCCTCAGGCAAGTGCACGATCCAGTCTTGAACAATGGCGGCTTAGTGACTGGAACTCAATAGTGGCCCTCGGAGCAGTCTTTGCCTGGATTTAAGGCAATCTACCTTCGGTATCTGACCCAGGTCGAACAACTGAGCTACGAGTTTATGGGCCTGCTCGCTGAAGCCTTTGAACTCTCGCACGAGGCTCTCGCGCCATTTTTCGTTGGCAGCACGAAGCCAAAGCCGGGACTCATGCAACATCGCTCGAAAATCGTCAAGTACCCTGCCCGCAAGGAGGGCGACTCCGATCAGGGCGTAGGACCGCACTTCGATGGTGGCTTCTTGACCTTCGTGCGTATTCAGCCGTCCCATGTCTGCTACCCAAAGATCTGTCTTGACGAGCTCCCCTTCTGGTCGGTAGTTGCTCCAAGCCTCCGACCATCCTGGCCTGCAGGTCCAAAACCTTCAGGGGGAGTGGATCGACGCACCCCCCATCGCAGGAACTTTCGTTGTCAACTTGGGTAAAGGTAAATCTGGCCTTTGAGTTTCGTGGCCATGTCAGATGGAATTCGTGGATGACTACCCAACCATTGCAGCTTTGGAAACCGTCACTCAGGGAATCGCACGAGCGACGTCGCACCGCGTCCTATCGCCGCCTCCTGACTCAACGCCTCGGTATTCTATCCCATTCTTCCAAAATATCGCTCAGGGCATATGCATTGGAGATTTTGTCCTCGAATGTGAGTTATGTACTCGCAAACCTGGCCCGACTCTTATTTGTCGTAAACAGTCAAGCCGGAGATTCTCAAGTTGAAAGACTCGCGGGGACAGGCTGGCGTCGTAGATTGTGAGTTTTCGTGCACATCCAGGTCACACAGACTTAGCATGTGGTATCTCTGCAGCGGTGAATTATCAAGAGTATGGGCAGTACCCGTCCGGTTACGTCAACCTCATTGGCCGCGTCAAGTAAGTCTAAGGCCCTCTTACATTCGAAGGGGAGGTTGATCACCTGTGTTAGGAGCCACCCGGATGTTGCAGAGAGGCACTATCCAGACATGTTCAAGCAATTCTTCCCTCAAGGCATTCCTGTGCAAAGTAGCGCATACTAGACCCCAAAGTTCGACACAATGAAATGCGGTGGATTCGCCGGAAGATGTGTTATGCCAGATGTAGTACTAAACGATTGTGGTCTGTTGGTCCCACTAGGACATCTATTCGATGATATGAAAGGTTGAGTATCGCAAAGGAAAAGAGCCCATCGCGGTCCATGCTTAGTGTGCTCTGACCGCTGGGAAGCACAACGACACCCCAAGGTGAGACATAGAGGGAGAATAGGCCACATTATCAGTGGCGTTCAAGCTTGACGCGAATACGAGAATCTCTCCGACGCCTCTCCACCAAAAGGTAGCTCACTGCAGAGAATCGACATGAGAAAGGACCAAATCTCCCAAACAAAAGCAACGTACCGATGAACTTGTCGATCGCTTCAACAATCTCCGGGATGGGTTGTACCTCGAAAAAGGCATGCTTGGACATCCGGAAAACGAAGAAATGCCGCTGGTGCGGGTGAAACTCGGCGACAGCCTTCTTTTCAGGATCGTCCGATTTCACTAGCTGGAAGGGTATCAGGTCAAACCGAAGCTCGGTCCAAAGGTCTATACGCACCTGAAAACGTCCGTGGTGGGTCTTCCACCGGTACTCCACGCCCCCGTTAGCCTGGAAAGTGCCGCCACTACTAATGACGTCAGTTGCGTCGACGATCAGCATCGACGCAACCTGGCCTAGCACGGCTAAAGACGAGAGGCTCACACTCGACCAGGGTCATACTTCATGAACTCTGCGGCAGTAAGCCATTGACCCTTGTCGCCACCGAAGCGGACCCGGGCTTGTCCTGACTGGAGGCCCTCAATTTCGGCAACAGTGACGAGCTCGCGCGTTTCCATGTCGAACTTGTTGATCTTGGTAAGGTTTGGGTGCCAGAAGCGGGTGACAATTTCGAAGTACATAGAGTCGTCGCCCGTGGATAAAGTGGTGTTTCGCAGGCTGTTCATGGTGAACTCCAGCTTCTGAGCAGGCTTTGGCTTGGTTGCGGGAGGCGGCATGGTGACGAGAGGGCACAGAGACCGGGAGTAGGGTCGACAGAAGGCGTTCGTCGATGCAGGATGCACAGGAGTAGGCACAGGGCGGGACACTCCTGTAGGCCGGACGATGGCCCAAGTATATAGGTCGTCACAGCCGAGGGAGCTCCGAACATTGAGCGACACGTGTCAACGGGAGTTACCATTCTCTTGCGGACACACCGCCGTGGGATTGGTAAGGTCGGAAGAGACGGCACCAGGGACATCTCCCACAGCGGTTGCACAGCGGGGTTACAAACGGCCACCCATGGTACGGAGCCGTGTTGGCCTGTTACATGCCGGAACGGCGGCAGCTGTCAGCCGTTTCAGACAATTGCCACCGGAGTGACTGTGCGTGGGTGAGGCGCCATGAGATGCAAGGACATCGGAGGGAAGGCCATTGGCGGCCGCCAGAACAGACGCGGGCATGGGTCGGATGAAGGCACTTGGTCGCACCGCCAGGTGGATTCAAACAGGACGGACAAGAATGAATCCAGTTCCAGTTCAGGGATAGGCCGAGGACCGGGGTGGGTGGGAGAAAGACGAAGGATTCCGTGAGAAGAGAACGAGATACTGTGAGCATGCAAAATTGTGCGACCTCTGCTGGACAAGCATACCGACGTCCTGTCTCAGGCTGGAGTCTTCATGTCTAGAGATAGCGCGAGTTCAAACAGCCTGAAGCCAGATCATGGACTGCCTTCAGAACGATCTTCGGGACAACAAGGTAGACAGAAGGTCAGTGCTGGGTTGTGTCTCCGAACGTTTAGATGGACGGCGGAGGCTCATGAGAGGTATCAAGGCATGGTGGCTGAGACGAGTGTTTGAAAGCAGAAGAAACGCCTGCGAGAATTGGCGAAGGAAATTCCCCAGGCCGTTGAAGTCAGATCTCCGACTGCACAGTCGTTTTAAAGCCCAGACAGAAGAACGTACGGTGAGATGTAGGCGGCAGGTGTCATTTCAGATGTGGAGTTGGTACAACAGCAGGGGCGCCCTGCTCATTGACATGGACGTGGGCACTTGTTCTAGGGCAGGAAGGCAGTCAGGCGTGTAGGGTTAGGGCTTGGATTGCCTCATTCGCGAGTCTCTGTTCCCGGCCGAATATGCAATATTAATATTACAGGCACGACCTGACCACGACCACTCGACTGCTGGCAGCGGCTTGTTCTCCTCTACGTCTTCAGATTTCTTTTCGGTGGCCCTGGTGTGCGTTGGCCGCCCGCGATGCCTCTGACACAGCGTTTCAAGAAGAGAAACCGATCGGACTCGGCCGTTTCTAGTGTCCAACGACAGACGGCCGTCGAGGCTCTCAACGGAGTCAGAGATGATGTAGAGGACAAACTGAAGGCCTTGAAGCACGCAGAGAAACTGCAAGTACGTGTTTGATCCTCGTGAACGTCTCCTATCACCCGGTCCTGGCTCATAACCATGAACAGGCCGACCGATGCTTCTATACCACGCGTCGTTTCCTCTTTCCCTTGGGACTGGCCTGTAAGTATAATCCTCGAATAGAAATATTCTGAGCTGATTTCACACGCGAATCAGTGGGGATATCTGTTGGTTTCCTTCTCATCCAACCCCCCGACTTCTCTGATTTCCACACACACCTCGCTCTGCTCATGGATGAGTTTGACATCACCATTCCCGAGCTTTCTACCCTCGATATCCCTCTCATGAATTTCTCTCGAGTTGAAATAGAATGGCAACGACTGTGGCAGAACATCCCTGAACCATGGAAACTTAACAACAACGGCTTGGAATTCACTGTTGGTGAGAAGATTGCTGCCAAGGGCCTCTCCGCTAAATACCCCATCGTCCTGGTACCTGGAATTATATCGACGGTGCGTTTCTGTACTGTTCTCTCCCGCCAGGCGCCGGGCCTCATGTCCCACGTTCTGCTGAAATAGGGCTTAGAGTCTTGGTCCACCTCTCCTGAATACCGACCCTTCTTCCGCAAGAAACTGTGGGGTGGTTTCTCCATGATATCCCAGGTTACATTCAACCGTGACAAGTGGATGGCTGCTGTCCTCCTGGATCCAGTTACCGGTCTGGACCCTCCTGGTGTCAAGGTCAGGGCTGCTGAAGGCATCGATGCTGCGAGTAACTTCGTGCGGGGATACTGGCTCTGGTGCGTTCCTGCCTGTAGTAACGTAGTTGATGAACCCAATATCATGAATGTTGAACTCAGTCTGATCATAGGTCAAAGATTGTGGAAAATCTTGCAGTCGTTGGATACGATACGAACAACTTGCACCTTGCGCCATATGATTGGCGCCTGTCCTTCTTCAATCTCGAGGAACGCGATGGATACTTTTCCAGGCTGCGCGCGACCATCGAAGGTTTCGTGTAGGCATCATTTGCGTTCCGTGTTCATCGCGGCGTTCGATAAATGAGCTAATGGACGTCAGTGCTCGCGAGAATCGCAAGGTGGTTTTGACTGCGCATTCGATGGGGAGCAGTGTGAGTTAAACTGCTAAAATTGCGGCCCAAGCATTCGTTTGATGATTCCGCAATCTAGGTCATTTTAGTAAGCATTTCGAATGTTCGCTCTGCTAGTACCTGCTCAGTGCTTTCATCTTGTAGTACTTGTAGGTGTGAGCGTACCGTCACTATCTGCACAGCTGACTCCAGTTGCTTAGCCTCAAATGGGTTGAGTCTCCACTGCACGGGAATGGTGGACCAGATTGGGTGGAGGTACGATCGCTGCTCGGATAACGTTCGGTTGGTGACGTGTCATCAGAACCACATTGAAGCATTTGTTTCCGTTGCGGGAACACATCTGGTATGTCTATGATCACATACCATCGCGCAAGGGGGGCTAAGTCATCGATCTGCCCAGGGCGTGGTACGTAAGGTGCTGACTGAGCTAGCAGTGGGGTGCTCATCGTAATCACCTCGACCCAGGCTAAGGCTATGTCAGCTTTCCTCTCAGGAGAAATGAAGGATACAGTGCAAATCAACCCAGCTGGAGCCTATGGTATCCTCGTGTTTTCACTTCTTTCCACAGAGGGCAAATGAACGGCTTCTTCCTAGTGCTAGAACGGTTCTTCTCTCGCAAGGAACGTCAGAAGCTCTTTCGGAGTTGGGCGGGCAGCGCAAGCATGTGGATAAAGGTGCGCCGCCGCATAGTAAGCTGTGTGCGCTCCAACCAAGACCCATTCCAACGTGCAGGGAGGCGATGACGTCTGGGGAAACACAACTTGGGCACCGGATGATGTCTCCAATTCGACACACAGTCATGGGACACTGATTGCTTTTCGCGAAGCTCCCTCGTCTCTTGACGAAGTCATGGACTTGAATAACATGACATCAAATGAGGCGGGGACGTGGATACTAGAACGCACACCTACCACTTTTCAGGTTCGTGCGACCGTACAAAGAGATGGACTATTTGATGAGGAACCGTGACCCACAGAAAATGCTGGAGACCAATTACTCGTTTGGTATCGAGCGAGATGTACAGAAGCTTCGAGCAAATAACGTCGACTTCACGAAGTGGACCAACCCGCTGGAGATCCAGTGAGTGTCTCATCCTGCAGGTGTTCGGCCACATTCATCCGAGCCGCCATCTGTGCAGGTTGCCTCATGCACCGTCGATGAAAATATATTGTGTTTACGGCCACGGAAAGCTGACAGAGGTGTGCAGCGCAACCGTTCCGGAATCTGCATCGTCCCGACATCTGACACTCGTGCCTGCCTCTTCAGCGGTCATACTGGTACACCCAGAAGAACTACGAATACGATGAGGTCCAAGCGGACTTCCCCACCGCCGTCTGCCCGGACGACGACCCACAACATGGGGGAAACTGCACATCGCTGCGCTCGCCGCTCGACGTGCCCCTATACCGCTCGACGTACATCGACTCCGAGTACACAGACGAAACAGTCAACCCGCGCGTGTTGAATGGCGTGAAGATGGGCGAGGGCGACGGGACAGTGAGCTTGCTGAGCCTCGGCGCAATGTGTGTTGAGGGGTGGAAAAGGGAGAGATGGAATCCTGCCGGGATTAAGGTCACGACCGTGGAGGTGCGCACTTGCGTCGCATTGAGTGTGAAGTTTCAGTGGTATGGCAAACTGACTGTGTGCTACCACAGCTGCCTCACAATCCAGTCGCGACCATCCCCCGCGGTGGGGGTACAACTAGCGACCATGTCGATATCCTCGGCTCAACAGGCTTGAACGAGATCATCCTTCAGGTCGCTACTGGCGGCGGGGAAGAAGTCCAGGACACCTTCGTGTCGAATATTAGGGAGTATGCGAAGCGGGTCAAATGGGATTGAGGTCTACCGGCAGCCTGATGGCGCATTGATTTCTAGCCACACCCAGTGCGCTGCGTAACATTATTGTCCAAGTTTAGATATACCTACTCTGCATAGCGCGGACATCTTCTGTCGTGCGGTCCATTCTCGCCTGGACCACCGAACTCATCCCGGTACGAGTGATGACGCCATCTCTCGGAACTACCTCCGTCGGGGTCTGCCACGCAGATCCACGGTTCCCCGAAATTGAACGTCTCACCAGTCTCTGCGTGTGGACAACAAGGTGACGTGAGAGCTCCGTGCTGATTCGCGAGAGGGAATAAAAGGTGTATGATTGCAGTGGCCGGTACCAGTGACTAGTGAAGACAAAACTCCTTGGGCTGAGCACTAAGGTATACAAAGTCCGTTTCAAAGAGATCGTAAAGCATGTCCCGTTTTACGCTGACAGCAGGTCATTGATGGGTTTGCGCAGGCCGAGCTCGCCTCTTCTGAGCTGGAGCACGTAGCCGTTCAATTCCTCCTCTTCAAGACTATTCAGTCCGTTCCCATGCTCCGCGTGGATCACCCGGCGAGCATTCACCTTATCCAGCACCATGCGAATCTCTGACTGCGAATCCACGCCACCCTCCGGGATCGTCGCGGGTATGCGCGAGCTAATGGTAGGAGAGTACGCAGAGTGAGGGGACGGTGGGGTGGCCGGAGGGGAGTAGCAGTCCGGCTCTTGCAATTGGAGCTGCCGACGGAGGACCCACTCCAGCTGCGAGGGGTCCAACAGAGGAGCGTGGACATCAAAAAGACGAGACATGTCGGACTCGATGCTGGTCTTGCTTGGTGTCGGAGAGCCAGGGGATGAAGGTAGTTTGAAGGTGGACCCGCAGACGAGCTCAAGCTTGCGACGGACCGTCTCGTGCTGTTCTGGTGTGGTAGGATCGAAGAGGTGGACGCAGAAGTCAAGTGCTTGCTGGACTTCATCCTCGGCGAGTCTGGTGCCCATGTCTGCCCCTCCTTGTATGACTGTGGTAGACGTTAGAGAAATGTCTATCACGTTGAAGCATAAAGTTCACACCTGGCCGCAAAAATGCGAACGCTTTGTCAAAGTTTCTCTCCTCGATGTCGGCGAGAACGTTCATTGACTGTGCTCTGATTTGCTTATACGCGCTGAGAACGACGATCAGGAATCTGAGCGGGAGGCAAATGAGCTTCTAGAAATGTCCCGGCCTTCAAACTGTATCGAACCTGGTATACGAGAGGGAGACACGGCTACTGTGCCACCGAGCAGCATCTGTTTCAGGGCAATGGCCCCGAATGGACGCTGCGATGGAAGCCGCGGCGGACAGAGCACCAGTCATTGCGAGGTGAATACCCGAGGAGAAGAATGGGTCAATGAACGCTTGCCAACCATGTCAGTGTTGTACCCCAGACTTCGAAAGCGGGAAGACATACCACCCGCGTCGCCAACCAACCTAAATCCGAGACCTGCATACTCGGTAGCAGAGTAGCTGTAATCGCTTGCGCTCCTTGCAACCGGGGACTCCTCTTCGCTATCATCTTCATCTGATTTCACTGTCACAAGTTCCCCGTCCCCAACGAGATCAATAATCCCTGGGGCGAGTTGGAGGAAGGACACATAGCGGGAGGCGAGAGTTGAAGCGGTGCACGAGGATATGGAGGGTCTGCGACCGCCTAACGAGGGAGAGCTGCCTGCGGAAGACGATGCTCGAGACCGGACGCCGAGTTGCTTCTGGTCCATGACGACACCGACAGATGCGAGGCCCTTGTGAAGAGGAATGAACCACGCCCAGCCCGATTCGTCTGAAGGATCCGATCGGTGTATGGTTCAGTTCTAGATTGAAGATTGAGGGCACTGACCACTGAGAGCTTCAAAGAACGGGGCATTTTCACGGGTGGTGCCTTTACCATACATGCCGGTATTCTTCCAGTAACCCCAAACTGCAACGTTCTTCAATGAAACGTTGAACTTGCGGTTCTTGAGGTATCTGACCTCCGTCGTTTTAGCGTAGAAAACAATGAAAGTCACATTAGGATAGTACTTTGTGCTAAGAATGCCGGCGCGACCGCTGGCATCGACGAGGTAGTCGAACGTTATCTCGCGTTTGACGCCAAAAGGAGTTTCGTAGACGACGCTTTTCGGGCGTCCAAGGTTAGAGGTGTCTTGTTTGGTGAAATCTGCTGATATCGAGTGTCGTTGGGCCGGGACATGTTGACCTGAGGACTGTTGAGGAAGTTGAGTGCTGGGCCGCGGATGGGCTGAGGAAGAAGGCAGGTCTCCGAAGATGACTTCTGTTACACGAGTCTGCTCGTAGACTCGGGCACCACACGAGGAGGCATGCTTGAGAAGGAGGTGGTCAAATTCGGACCGGACAACGTTCCAAGCATTGTTGGCAGCACCGAGAGCAACGAAGTCCGTGTCTATATCACACAGAATCAGCACAGGTTTGCAAAAATAATCTGCCATCGTGACGAGGGCTGGCAACAGGTGAAGACTTACATCCTTCTTGCATATATTGGTTAAATTTAATAGCAGATCCAGGCTGCAAAAAGAAGGCGGTTAGCAGATGATCCTAACCAGCTCAAACGTGAGGGCAAAGCGAACAGGAGGGGTGGAATCGTCTGCCAGTGTGAATACGAGCGAGCGATGCTGGTGTCAAGACACATGGGATTTACCTTGGAGACGAAACCGTAGGAGGCAACCTTACTTTCGGCCTCGATGAAGCGTAGATAATGGCGTACGGATGGTAGCAAGGATTCTCCAATATGGTAGCTGTGGTGGGACTAGATGGGTGAGGGTGCGTGGAAAGGAAGAAGATGTAGAGTACCGAGGAAATTTTGCCGCTTCAAAGAGAACGACGTCAAACCCCTCGCGAGAAAGGACGGAAGCTGTGTAGCTTCCGCCGGGACCGCCTCCGATGACGAGGATCTGGGCATGCTGCATAGGTAAGACATGTGAGACAGAATAAGGAGAGATAGAGGAAGCGGGAGAGCCTAGACCTTGGGCATTTCTGCGGATGGCATGGCGGTGAAAGTTGATTAAGAGATGGATAGGTGGGTTGTGTAGGCGTTGCGTCGGAAGGGGGGGATGTATGCACAAGGGGAGAGCTGTTTCTGGAAGTACACGGTGCTGGGGTGGACGAGTGATTGAGGAGGATGGAATGGTGACAACAAAAAGAGGCGAGGGGGGGATGGGGGCTGGAGGAAGTGAGCGCAGGATGTTGAGGGATATGCGGGGGGGAGAGATTTATAGAGGGGGCGAGGTCTGTGTGCCGAGGAAGGGCAAGGAGAAAGGAATGTGTGGAGCGGGGGAAGGGGGAGATGATCAGATGGGATGAGATCTGGACTAAGAGAGGGCGGGGAAGGGGCGCATTGGAAGGGGCGGGGAGGGCGAGGAGGGTGAGGGCGGGCTGGCGTGCGGACGGGAAGCGGGGGGAGGGGGACATGATCGCGAAGAGACGGAAGGGGAAAAGACTTGGACGGTGGTTGAGCTTGTGCGAAGCCGATGGTGGGGCAAAGGGAAAGCATTAGAAGACCGGGTTGACAAGCAATGGGCTAGGAAAGCCCCGCGATCGGGCGCAGGATGCGGGGGACGCGGGGCAGGCGCCGTCGTCATCGAGAGCCTGGGGCAGCTGAGGCCGAGGATGTTCCCCGCACCAAGGCCAACGTTCAACGTTCAAAGACAGCGCGTGGCCGGATCGCCGGGCGCATTGAACGATTCTGCCAGTGCCAAACCGCCGCGCTCCCAGCCACACTCGACCCACAGCAGTCACCCCGGTCACGCCTCCGTCACACCCCCCGATCCCATCTCGCTCCCGGCCACTCCGCCATTGCCAGCCGCTATTTGCAGTGCCCGCCTAGTCTCCCCCTCCAGTGGCCTAGCCCAGCCTCCCTCCCCTTCCTACCCCGTCCACTGCCATCTCTGCTTCACCTTCGATCTCCCCGCCCACCACCCCATCTCCTCCATCCCATCCCCTATTCCCTCTTCCACACCTCACGATATCCCCCCTCCCCACTTTGACTCGTATCATTATCCGCTTCATCCTCCCCTTTGCCACTCCCTGCGCCTCTCGCCTATTTCGATATCGATCCCACATCCCGCTCCCATATCCACGTCTTGCTTCCTGCATACATCCTACAATGGCGTACATTCTGCCCAGTCCGCCTCTGGATCTGCGCAAGGATCACCAGCCCCTTGCCACCCTTTTTCGGCACGGTCTTTGGCAAACGTCATTCCTTTCCTTCTCATCCTCCCTCTCCCATTCTACGTACAAGCCCTTCGGCTCCACGGAACCCGTCCATCTCCGCCTCCGGGAACGCTATGCTACTTTGGTTACCGCAAATCTCTACTCATTCCATCCATATTCTCCTGCCCTTTTCGTTTTTGACCGTATGTTGTTCGGGCCCGAATTCTGATACAAGGTCGACCGGTGGTGTCCTTCGCAAGTTCCACTCTGATGACAGAGCCTGATTCTTCTGTTCCCATACAATGTCTCACATCTCCTTCGATCTTCCGTCGAACGATCACGGACATCGACACCAAATTTCGGTGTGCTCAGCCTTCGATCCTAGCCCATGCTCCAAAGTAAACCGTTCTGGCGGTCCCCAGATGTTCCCGGCCCGCCAATCGGGACCCCTAAGCGCGGAGTGGGAGGTGGGAACGATGATGACCCAACTAGGCAAGCTGAGCGCTCGTGCGGAGACCCAGACTCGGAGTCGGACGACCGTGAACCGTCAGCTTGATACCGCCTCCACGTCCCCCCTCCATGGCCACTACCGACCCAGCTTCGAGCCCTCTCCTCCTTCAGGACCCTTCTGCACCTGCTCTCGTTCTCTCCACCACCACTCCCCCAGAAGATCCACCACCCCCATATCCATCCGCCCGCCGCACCCGAAACAACAGGAGGAGACGTGCCCTCCCAGATGGCACCGAGCATGCACACGCTCAGCCTCCCTCAGACGACTACGAATGTGCTACCTCTCACCTACCGCACCATCCTGCCCCACCACACCCTCATTCCCAGTGCCCCGATGGCCGCCGCGATGGTCTAGACGACCTTGACCCCACGGAATCAACACCCCTGCTGAGCCCAACACGAGACCTCCTTATCTCTTCCTCCCCGCGTTCTCAAGCGATCCTCCCTCCTGGCCCCATCCACAGGCGACGCACACTATCCTTGACTAGCACCCTCAGATCCAGTGCGTCCCTGGCACCTTCCTTTGCCCACACAGTTTTCTCTGCCTTCCATCCAGAACGCGACGCGGACCTCGATCCCGAGTGTCGTGCCGAGTTAGAAGACAACGAGGAACACGAGGAGCTGGAGCACGAGTCCGAGAGTCCTGCCCCTCGAGACTATGACCAGCAGCAGAGAGCGTTCGCCGCCGAACTTTTGGGATATGCGCACCGCTCGACGCACAGAATCCAGTATCAGCAGCTCTCACTCATGCAGAGGTGGGGAAGATACTTGCGGCCGCTCGGAAAGAGAGCATACTACTCTGCGGCCTTCCATTTGGTCGTGCTCAACTTCCCATATGCCCTCGCTGCGTGGTTGTTCATATTCGTGTTCACTCTGGTGCGTCTGTCCGTCGAGCTTCTATCCATCGCTGCGCCGCAAACATCACGCTAAGGCTGGCTGCGTTTCTCGTGGCATTGTTTGTTGGCAGGTCGGAACATGCACGCTGATGGCATTACCACTCGGCGCTGCCTTCTGCTTCATCGACCTTTTCGGTGCACGCCTCCTCGCGCGCGGCGAGCTCGCGCTCCAAACGACCTACCATGGCCCGCTGTCATACCCACTCCCACAACCCCCGCTTCCGATCTTTACCCGCATGCGCGCGCCGACTGCGGCGCAGATAGAGGCGGGCGCCCCAGCGAGCGCTCTGGTGTACGAGACGTCGTTCTACAGGAATTCGTACGTCATGTTCACAGACCCGACGAGCTACCAGGCGCTGTTCTACTTTCTGGTGATCAAGCCAGGTATTACGGTGTTTATGTTCCTGCTCTTCGTTATTCTTCTTCCAGTGGCAGCCGCGACCGTCGTTCCCCTTCCTGCTGTACTGAGGCTGGCAAGGAGAATGGGCATCTGGCAGGCGAATGTGGCTGTGGAAGGTCTTTACTTTGCAGCCCGGTGAACGCTGGCGTGGGATGGGCGCTCCGATGGATGGCGTTGGGTCGATACGCGCGCTGCTGTATATTACAACTGTGTATGTCGCCTTTTGTTTTGCCCACGATACTCTCGCAAGTGCGTCTGGCCGAAATCGCGACGGACTGAGGTGAGAGGGAAAATTGGTCATTCCAAGGGTATGGCCCGGACGGGCAGGGCGCCGTCAGGCGGCCGAAGTTGCCCAGGGGTCAACCAACCGTGCGCCATAGGCGCGCTCACTTCTCGACCACCAACTGTACCCATTTTATCTGTTCTCCCCTCGTCTCTACTCAAAAGTGCCTCATTCGGCGTCGTCAAAATGCAATTTCTCGCCTCAAAATCCTGAAATCTCGTGGCGGCGCTCCCGCCGCCGCAGCCATTACTTTCCGCAACTTCAGTGTCAAGACCACTTTTCCCACCCGCGCTGGCCTCCACTTCACGTTCGAGGCTGCGCACCTATCGCGCCTGATAAGGGTGCATATATGCACAGGCGAGTATGTTTTTGTAGTCCATTGTATCCCTGAACTGTGCATTAGTACGGGTTTAGCCCCTGCTGCTCGCACACTTGAGATGCTCATTTCTCCTCCAGTTCTTATTCATTTCTCTCCATCTCGGGCTCGTTCGAAAGGTATGATTCAGTGCTTCTAGACGAGTGCATATTCGTTGGAATCTATTGTTTCCTTCTGAAGATATTGTATTTCCTTTCTTACACCTTCTTAAAACACTAATATTGCTTTTACTTGCTCTCTATGTCTCTTGGCATTTCGTGCTGTGAGTAAATATACTTCGTGCCCCACAACATCGTTTCTGGGCTACCGGACCTGTTATACTACGTGTCCGGGACGGGGCCATCCTACACATGCGCGCAAGGCCCTTTCGCTTCGGGCGCTTACAGACCGTCTAGGGTTGGGGTTTGGATTGGTCCTATTGGTCCCCCGGACCAATGTCCGAGCGCTTGGGACCAATACCAATCCCCCCTTGGAATGTGGAAGTTGCAAGACTGAGGAGCAAGAGGGTGAGTCACGTGGGGAGTGCAAGGGGTTAGGGTTGCGGAAGAGGAGTGGTGGTGGTCGAGGACTCGGAGGAGATGGCCGAGGCCGGACTGACTCGTCTGAGCGGGAGTCGGGGCATCTGTCCACTGTCAGTGTCCTGGTCCATCCCAACGCCCGAGCCCCTTCGCTGCCTCGTCTCCGACTCGGATTGTTCTCGGCGTGTGTCCCCACTCTTCGTGCTCCACGCGCAGCAACTGCAGTTCCGACCTCAGCCGTCGATTGCCCCCCTCAAAAGCATCCCCCAGCCAGGTCGCAATCCTACCTCCGCCGCAATAACCACCGCCATGTCTTTCACCCTTCCCCTAGAGCTCACGCGTCCCCTCGACGTGCTTCTGATCGACAACTTCGACTCCTTCACCTGGAACATCTACCAGTCGCTCTGCCTCCTCGGGGCAGACGTGACCGTGATCCGCAACGACGCCATCCCCGCCTCGGCATTCCCCCTCTTGAGAGTCAGCTCGCTCATCGTCTCGCCCGGCCCCGGGCATCCCACGACCGATTCCGGCATCTCGCGTGAGGCGATCAAGTACTTTACCGGGAAGGTGCCCATTCTGGGCGTGTGCATGGGCCTGCAGTGCCTCGTCGACGTCTTTGGAGGCAACATTGGGTGAGCAGCCTTCGATTCTGTTTCCTCCTTGTTTTGCGCCTTCCCGTCGCGTGCGAGCAGTGTGGTCGAGGACTCCATTTCTGGTGTTCATGCAGTCGCGCGGGCTTCCGGTGAGCGATAGCCCGATTGTGCGGCTAAGTCGCGCCCGCGGATGAGATCAGCGCACCGTCCCAGCGCGAAGGGACCTCGCGTGTGACGGACAGGTGCGCGGCAGGAGACAGGGCACGCTGGCGGCGGATGCGCTCTGTTGGATCTGCATGGCGGACTTACTTGCTTTCTTGCATCAGCCAGTGAGGAACGGTCGAGATGCGTTCGTCGCTTCCGTCGGATGCTTCAGAACCGGGCGAATGCGAGACGTGGCTCACAGGCCCCGGTTTCTTGCCGTATCCAATTGCGTGGAGGCCGTCGCGCTTCCTACTGCATTCCGTCCCCGTCTCTGCGCCTTCCATGCGCAAGACCACTCCCTATGCCATATTAAACCGTCCGCACCGAAGTGTCATCGTTTTCTGGTCGGGTTTTACTCCCGAACCAGCGGGTCCCACTCGCTTGCGCTCTTTGCGAACAAGCGACAGAAAATCCCTGTCCCTCATGCGAATAGCGTCCTCCTACTTGGCGTGTGGCTCTTCGGCACGAACGCTTGCTTTCTTTCTCGTCGGACAGATAGGTATAGATCGACTGTCATCTATATCCGGATGGTCGGCAACGGAGACTAGTCGGACAGTAGGGCAGACGCCCTTTGATCCTCGGAACTCCAACCCCATCTGCCCACACACGATTTTCGAGCGCAATAGGTCAAAGCTAACCCATGGGCATTCGCAGTTATGCGGGAGAGATCATGCACGGCAAAGTTAGCGGCATCCGCCACGACGGCAGGGGCTGTTTTCGGGACATTCCCCAAGGGATCAAGTCGACGCGCTACCATTCGCTTAGCGCGAGCACCAGTACCCTCCCACCGGACCTCGCAATCACCGCCATAACTTCAGACAGCGGCGTTATCATGGGAGTTCGCCACCGTAAATACACCCTGGAAGCCGTTCAGTACCACCCGGAGAGTATTCTCTCCGAGGACGGCGATACCCTCTTCAAGAATTTCTTGGCCCTACGAGGAGGCACTTGGGAACTCAATCCCGGTTTCCGAGTCTCCGACGAGGCCCTCCCCGCCTTCGGGCTTGAGGGCATCGCCGACAAAGTGCTGAACGGAAACGCCACCCCGGGAGGATCGACTTCCAAGGTGCCCACAATTCTCGAGAAGATTTACGCGCAGAGAATCAAGGACGTCGAAATGGCTAAGCAGACATTCGGTACTACGCCGGAGGACTTGGAAACGCTCCTGAACCTCAACATTGCCCCTGCTCCGGTGTCGTTCCTCAATCGCTTGAATGCGGCTCCCAAGAAGCCTGCTCTCATGGCAGAGATCAAGCGGGCGAGCCCCTCAAAGGGTGCGATCGCGCTGTCGACAAACGTCGCGCAGCAAGCGTTGACTTACGCTCTCGCTGGGGCATCCGTCATCTCCGTCCTGACCGAGCCGACGTGGTTCAAGGGCACCCTCCTTGATATGCGCCTTGCGCGACAGGCCATTGATTCTCTCCCCCATCGTCCCGCTGTCCTGCGCAAGGACTTCATCTTTGACGAGTACCAGATCGCAGAGGCTCGTCTGCACGGCGCCGATAGCGTGCTTCTTATCGTTGCCATGCTTCCCACTCCTCGTTTGCACGCGCTGTACGAGTACTCACGCTCCCTCGGTATGGAGCCGCTCGTCGAGGTCAATAACGCTCGGGAAATGGAGGCTGCGCTCGTTCTCGGTGCCAAGATCGTCGGCGTGAATAATCGGAACCTTCACGACTTCCAGGTTGACATGCAGACCACCACCCGTCTTGCGGACATGGTTCGCGAACGAGACATCGTCCTTTGTGCTCTGAGCGGTATCAAGGACGTAACGGACGTGCGAACGTATGTTCAACAGGGCATCGGCGCCATTCTTGTTGGCGAGGCTCTCATGCGCGCGCGAGACACGGCGACTTTTATAAAGGAGCTCCTCGACTGGTCCAGTGAGGAAGACGTGAAAGGCGAGCGCGCTGAGCCGGCTACTCCGCTGGTCAAGATCTGCGGTATCCGGACCGTCGACGAAGCCATCCACGCAGCAGAGTCTGGCGCGGATATGCTCGGGCTAATGTTCGTTACGAAGAGCAAACGGCACATCTCCATCGAGCGCGCACGAGAAATTGCTACCGCCATTCGGAATCGTCGCTCTCAGGCGCGGGACCTGCACGCCGCTGGAGCATCCCTGGGCGAGGAGGTCAGGAACGAGCCGTGGTTCAACCTCCACGCACGTCGGCTCGCCGAGTCTTTGTCGGAAGACTCACCCAAACGCCCGCTGCTGGTTGGCGTCTTCCAGGATCAACCCCTAGACCTCATTCTGCGGACGGTTGCGAACGCCCAGCTCGACGTTGTTCAGCTTCACGGCAGGGAGCCCACTGAATGGTCTCGGCATATCCCTGTCCCTACTATCCGCGTATTTCACGTCGACGAAGAGGGCCATGGGCTCACAGGTATCACTCGCCCCGGGGCACACCAGTTTGTATTGCTTGACGCAGTGGCAAAGGGAGACTCCGCTGGCTTGAGTGGCGGGACGGGAACGCAGATTGACTTGGAGTTCGCCCAGGCGGTTGTGGAGAAGGGCGAGGCTGGCGGCGGGGAACAGCTTCCGATCATCCTCGCTGGTGGGCTCACACCCGACAATGTCCAAGAGGTGATTGGGAAGGTGCGGCCATGGGCCGTAGATGTGAGTGGCGGGGTGGAGTTGTCGGACGGATCTGCTAAGGACCCGGCGAGAGTTCAGGCTTTCATCATCGCTGTAAAAGGGCAGTGAGGAGACAGTCGTTGGCGAGAGGACGTTACTAGCAGTTTGAAAATTCATCTGCGACGGAAATTGGGGTGTAATTCAGTAGCAAGGCCTCGCTGTTCTGCAAGACACTATGGCCGAGTGGTTAAGGCGACAGATTCGAATGTGTGCGATTATCTGTTTCCCTCTGGGAGCGCAGGTTCAAATCCTGCTGGTGTCGGCTTTTTCTTAACAGCATTTGTTTCGATGTTTCGATAGCGACGGCGATGTCCGGTGGGCACCATCAAAAGCGAAAGGTACTCTAAGCCAACTGCATGGGTGAAATATCGGATGTGATCACCGGCTGCTGTGAATGCAAGGAACCACCTTCGACGACGGGGATCATGATCAGCCGCCATTCCTACGTTGCGCCGTAGGACAAGCAAGAGCAGTTCCTCTTTGGCCTCGCCGCCGAATTGGAATTGGTGAGGCGTTGCGCCTGCGACTAGTTATGTGGACACCCACGTGCATTGTCCGGCGTGGTGACGGACGTACGGGGAACGTATTGTAGTGGAAACGAGAGCCATAGACACAGGCCGACCAACGAACCTTTAAGGAAATGTAATAAACAGGACCGAAGAACAAACGCAACTACATCCGAAGATCACTAAAGTGAACAAGAGAATGATCCAGACGCATCCAGGTATGAGCACAACCATGCAGGTAGGTAAAGAGGCAATGGGCATCGGGGGACGAGCATCATGGACCGGTGAAAAAATGTTAACACGGAGACGGGTTGGTGTGAGCCGGAGATCGCAGCGGCATGTGGACATGAAAGGAGTGACGTGGTGCGCCATGGGGCCTGGCGTATCGGACGAGAAACATTTTCAAACTATATACAGTATATTGTAGTGCGGTGCCCGGCGAAGCGCGTCGAGACCAGGCAGTCGTGTGGCGGAGTGAAGAGAATATCATGATGAGAACACGCTGAAAATGGGCTGGTGAGAGACACGTGGCAAGTAATGCAGATGCAGAAAGATGACAGATGAGAGTAAGACGAGAGGGTCCAAAGGATACTTCGGGAGGAAGGAGGAAGATGCAGCATACACGTCATCGCACCCAACCCCAAGCCGAAACATGGAACCTCCGCCGATCTACAGAAGACCACATTCCCGCAGATGCAGCTGCAGGAGGATATCTTGGATAGCGCTCAAGACGACTGGTGTTGGCGAAAGATCGGACGCCGACGAAAAGGTCCACGAACGCCGAAGCACAATTCAGTTGTGAGGACCGTCGTGACAAAGGCGGATCAAGTCAAGACGTTGGCGAGCACAAAAAAGATCGAAAAATTGATCAGACTTCATAGCGACAGGATCGGATCGACAGTCACTTACACTTGATTTGCTGGGTATCTGTGGCACAGGTGTAGTGGGCGTAGATCTGCTTCGTCGCCGCGCTCTGGTTAAGCGACACGAACCGGTGCAGAAGGTAGTTGCACGCTGCATCGTAATCATCGCCGCCAGCGTAGTCGGGGAAGTAGTCGCCCAGTGGTGACCGCGGCAGTTTCTCAGCGAACAGATCAATCTTGTTAAGGAACAGAATCTGGAATACGCAAAATAAGGTATTGAGTCACCTCATTCGGGACATGTATTTACCGGGGATAGCCAAGGGCTGGATAACAGACGACACTCACGATCGACGTCTTGACAAACCATCTTGAGTTGCATATTGAGTCGAAAAGTGTCAAAGCTTCTTGCATACGGTTCTGAAGCAAAGCAAAGTGAACGGTTGAACGACTGCGTATGGAGATGGCAAACGCACCACACTCTCATCCTCATATAGCATCTGGTCGTACTCGCTCAGAGAGACAAGGAAGACGAGAGCAGTGACGTTCTCGAAGCAGTGAATCCACTTCTTCCGTTCGGACCGCTGACCACCGACGTCGAAGAGCTTGTAGGTAAGCTCACCGACTTTGAAGGTGGTCTCGGTAATACCAGTAGTCTTGACACGGGATCGAAGAATGTCCTGATCTGTGGGCATGTAGTTGGGGGCAGACATGCGGTCGATAGCGTTGAAGTAGTAGACAGCCGAGTCGTTGAGCTGGAACTCGCGGGACCGAGAAACAGCCTCTTTGACGCCGGGGTCTTTCCAGAGGCCACGGATAGCATCGACGACGTCGCGGGGGAGCATGTCGCCCTCAATCTGACCAGGGAGAGCAAGGACTATGGAGCGGCGGGCATCGTTTTGAGGAGAAAGCTGGATGTCCAGGTGCGGCATCGCCTCAAGGATGGCACTGTGGGAAGGATTACAATTCAACGTCAGAGGAGAAGAGGGAGAAAGGGGTTGGTTTAGAGACAAGGACGTACCGCATGGACTGGATGGTGTTGGAAAAGATGATCTCTTTGTACGAGTCCCGCTCCTGTTCGTTGTATCCGCCGTGGTGAATAAGCTTCATCTGCTTCAGGACGGTGGACTGTTGTGGGCAGAAGGTGAGGAAGGAAGACGGCGGAAGGTGACACGGAGGTGAAGACGGACCTTGCCCGACTCTCCAGCTCCGAGGAGCAACATCTTAATCTCGTTCTTGGCCATCATACGGTCCCGTTTGATCTGGTTCTCAATCTCGTCGTTACCTGGCCGAGGCGTGAGAGGGACGAAGGCGGAGGGGAGGGGCGGGGCGGCGGAGAGATGTGTACTCACGTGCCTTGGCCTCATCGTCGATGCCTGAAGACTGGACGCAGCCCATTGTACGGATGGAGGGGGCGGCTAAGAGGGGGCGTGCGGTGGGGAGGAGGGGGAGAAGGTCGAGGTAGAGGATCAAGGACGGGAGCACGGGCGCGGCCAACGACGAGACGGTCGCCAGGTGCGCCAATCGGGCCCATGCCTTGATTGGCGGCCGGCTATTCCTTCCTCCGCCACCCGCACTCCCCGGGGTCCCGTCCCCCGCCCACGCCATTCCCCGACTGAGACTCGCCCGCACCGCCCATTTCGCCCACGACCGCGTTCATGACATCCCGCGTCGCGCGGCAGTCAAGCTGAGACACCAAGCACTATGATTCTAATTCTATGTACACCACTAGCCAAACACAGCTATGCCACCGCCGTCCCCTGTGCCACATTGATCCAAGGGACCCCCGACCCCCTGCCCTCCCCCTCATCCTCGTCCTCATCCGACGACCCGTCCGCCGACTCAGCAGGCGTCCCTGCGCCCGCGTTCTCCTCATTAATATTCCCCTCCATCTCCGCCCTCTGCCCAGCCCCCGACTCCGTGGGTGCCGACGTTACCGCCACCGTGGCGGGCTCTACCGCCTTGCTTGCGGAAGCGGCGTCCTCGAGCTTGTTGGGCTCGGCAGCGGCCTTGTCCTTCTGCAGGTCCTTTTGCAGCTGTTCGCGCTACATGAATCGAGCCAAGTGTCAGCCTTGTGCTCGCGCGGGGCGGAAGGGACAGGATGCGATGATCGATGTGGATCGGATAAGGCACGGACAGACTGACCTCGAGTTTGTCCTTGAGCTCGCGCGCCCGCCGCTCCCTGGCCAACTTTTCCCTCATCGCTCTCTCGCTCGCCACCCACTCCCCCGCACTGTTCGCTGCCGCCTCTGGTCGCGACTTGTTCTTCAGCAGATCTGCCGCAAACACCGACCGTCAGCGTGCTATCCATCCTTCTCATCACACCCGCCATCCCCTCCAAATCAACTCTTCCACCAAGTGCTACAACCGTCAAACGAAAGCTACACATAGGCTACATCAAGCACAGCGAACAAGCTGGATGTGCAGAGCGCCAGGGGGCCAGACGATGAGTCCACGAATTAAAATTGTAGCACTCACAGCCCTGCAGAGCAGCCACACTAAACTCCTCATCTGGAATTGAGTCCGCGAACGTCTTGGCCAGTGCCGCCAGCGTCGCGCCGTCAAGGGGCTTCGCTGAGTGCTTCGCTTCCATGATTTCCGCCTCGATCGGTGGCGGCAAGTACGCCTGGTTCTGCATTCCGGCATCACACATCGTCCGCATCCGCTCTTCGCCCCTCACCCGGTCCATCACAGTGCTCGATGCCGCGCTGGAGCTTGTCCGAGATCGCACTGGTAGGCCATCCGGCAACGATGGAAGCGGCGACAGCGCGCTTGGCGACCCAGATGGGCTAGTCGGCATCGACGAGAACGTGGAGGGTAGGGACGAGAACAGCGTGGAGCCGGAAGACGACGAGGTCGAGGGCGGCGGCAACCCCATGGGAAGCTCAATGCTTTCAAGGTCGTCTTCGATAATCTCGTCGTCCTCGTCCGTCGAAGGAAAGAAGTTGCGGAAGAGCTGCTCCGCTTGCCATTTCGACGCATTCTTAAACTCAATCCAGACATCCATGCGTCCGGGGCGCGACAGCGCGGGATCGAGCCTTTCAAGGTGGTTGGTCGTGCTGAAGGTGGTCAGCGTGAGGTCAAGAGAGGCCAAAGGCATGGTATGAAGACTTACGCGAACAATAGCCGGCCTTCGGATGCGGCAACACCGTCCAATGCGTTCAACAAGCCACTCAATGTAAGAGTGTTGACGTCTGACATCTGTTCTTTCTGGCGTGTCCGACGTGACGACGAGCCACTCGTTGTCTGCTCAGCTGCCTTCTCTTCAGACTTGCCTTCAGGGTTGCCTGTCGCGTTCGCATCTCGAGATGTGCTGCGGGTGAAGGCCGCATCAAGGTCCTCCAAAAGAACGATGCATCGCGCCGGAACGCGGCCCATGAGCGTTGTGAGTGTGCTGTCGTTAATCCACGAAGATGACAGTGACACGACGTAAATGTCAAGCATCAATTCGCCCGCGATGGCGTGGATGAGCGAACTCTTCCCAGAACCAGGTACACCGTAGAGCAAGTATCCCCTCCGGAACGGGATGCCGCGATCCGCATACCACTGTATAACCACATATCATATCAGCAAATGTCATACCAAGGATATACATCACGGTGCGCTTGGCGGCATGTCCTTCAAGGATAGTAAATTGATACACACCTTCTCAGACTTGAGGAAATCCTTCGTGTCCGATAAGAGCATTTCCTTCACTCCGGGGTTAAGGACGATAGACGACATCGGCCGTTTATGACGCGAATCCGTCCATCTCCAGCAACCGTGGGAGTCGGCGAAGTAGATTTGTATCCGGTGTACCGCCTCGGCCTCGTACTCCTTCTTGGCCTGAAGGACGAGCTGCTTGAGGATGGAGTTGTTTCGGGCAACAACGGAGACAGAGATGACTTCACTCCCGGTGTCGTTCTTACGCCATCGCTTAACACGAAGCCAGTGGCCACGGTAGTAGATGGTATGGGTGGTGTTGGCGGTCGGCTGGAAGACAACACGCGTCTTGACACGCCCAGGTGTGTCGTCATCCTCTTCGTCCTCGTCGCCGAAAGAGTTGTCGGCTATTCGGGAGCCGAAACCGGGCGTGGAGGTTGTGCGAGTGGTCGTCTCAAACTCTCGCGACCGTTGCCATTCGGGGCGGCGGGAGAGCCAGAGCATGAGCCAATCGTATGGATAGTCCTCCTCGGAGAAGTGAGCGGTAAGGAAGAACGCTGAAGAAGGCGGCGGCGGGGGAGAGGCGAGGTGAGTCAGGGTGCTGTGAAACCGGACCCGAGAGGATGATACCCACAGTTTATGAAATGTGACCTGAATCGCGAGGACGTCGCGTTATTATGCATGTACGTATGGGTTGGTGAATAATGATCAGGGACGTTGGTGGTACGGGTCGAGGAGTAGCGAGCACATACCATCCGGAGCTGGCGACTCTGCGAGCGGTCTCGACGGTGCCACCAAGGACGACAAGCTTCATGCCGTCAATCATTGAGGAACCGCCTCCGCCGCCGACGAGGGGCTGCACGAGGGATCTGAGGGCGTCCATGGTGGTGTATGTGTATGCTGGGGTGGGGGGAAGCCAATGTTGCGGGCGTAGCGAGTGGGGGTATGGTGGAGGAGGGAGGGCGAGAGGGCGGGGACGGGATGGAGGGATGGTGGAGGGAGGAGGACAAGCAGGCGGCGCTTGGGAAGGAAGCTGGAGGGCGGTCGAGGATCGGGTCGTATGAGCGTGGCGGTGGTATGCGCCTGCTGGATTCGGCACCTGTCTCTCGACTCGCTGTCTGAGTCTCGTCCACAGACACCGCTGTCCACACGGACGCCCGCCAGCCTTGACTCGACCCGCACAGTCACCTCGCCCCCCACCGCCCTCGACACGTTCGCGGCCGCGTCAGAACCCGCTGCTGGGGGTGCGCAGCCTGCAGCTACCTGACGCGTGTTCGGGTAAACCCCGCCGTCGGACTCTCCCCCAGCCTAGCGCCTCCCGACCACACACTCCGAAGCGGCGAAGCCTCAGCCCCCCCGGCGCCAGGCCGCTGCTCTGGTCTTTGTCCAGGCTGTCGTTGATCCTTCCCCAGACCACCTTCGCACACCGCATACGATTCTTGTGCATGGCTCCGATACGTGAGACAGGCGGTCGACATGCATTCCGGCCGCCATTGATGTCGGTGTCGCCTGTCTGCGCCACCCGGCAGCTCGGGCCGTGGCATACAGCAAACCGTGGGCCCAGATGTCATCGTTGTCAAGCTTTGAAGCCTCGCTCATCCACAGCCGCCGCACGGTGCACCACCTCAGCTTGGCCTCAGGAGGCCTCGAGGTAACCTCAATACGAGCCTTGGACTACCGAGCAAAAGCCACCAGAGCTCAAATCACGTTCGATGGCTGAGACACAGGCTCGTGTAGAATCAGGAAGGCGGGGTCCCGCAGATTGTCCCCGGCCATTGCGAATTCTCGCATCTGCTCTCTCCATCAGTCCGCAATATTGATCCTTCCATGATTCCTTCCCCTGCGCGCCCATTCCTGCCTTCTCGAGATTTATTCACCACTCAAGTTTGAACAAGCGTATGTAGACGTCGTTGGCAACAATGCAACGTCCTCCTTACCCACGTGCCGTCTAGCTGTCCTCCGACTTCTCTTACACGCTCCTCATTCTAACTCTACCCTGAACTCCGATCTCTTCAAGATGGAATGCTGTACAACTTCGTTTTCGACAAGCTGCGATGATCTCAATAGGCGTTCGCCCTGAATATTGCACTGCCAGACACCGACGCAGGCTCATGCAGACCTATTTGGAAGCAGCTGGGCTGGGCGATTGTCCGGATCCCCTCGGCCCACTAGGAGTAGCTATGGAATCGGATACACAAACGTCTGCCAAGAGCAACTTGAATGCCATCGCGGATAATCCATCTGCAGGCGTGTCAACTGCCCAATTCCAAGGCTTTCCAAGTCCCCCTCTAGCGTGCTTTCCTCGATCTCATTCCCTTACATGATCAGACCTAACACATTCCTGAATTCAAACTTCCAGTGTTTTTGGAGTATCGATCATTTGATCACAATGGCCGAACCACATGTGCATGTGCAGCGGTTTTCATCGTACGTGTACGGTATGTCCCATTGTCACGGCGCAGCAGCTACCACAATCTTAGTCGAGACTGAAGATCTGCGAGGAGGCAGGTGGGTTATCATGCCTCTACTCCCTGAATAGCAACGTACGACATTGCCACAGGGTTTCTATAAGCATTGTTTAGTTGTACTTTCAATACAGACCTAGGCTACTAAGGTGGCCAGGCAAACTATATGGTGGGTGGTGCAGGAAGTCCTTTTTTCAGTGACGCCGATCCTAGGCAGGCGAAAGAAAGGGAGCCGACCATGAGTATTAACGCCTCGCACACACCTGTGAATGCGGCTGCATAGGCGTTGTTCAGCATTTTTCATGAACTAACTATTCATGGTTATCATATTGAGATCTACATGGCGGCTTGTGCGGTCTTGGAGCTTGAATCAGCTTAACAGCTAGAAGCTTGGCTAATGGGGCAACGCCGACTACGCAGCTTCATTCACAGCAGCACCTGACGAGCAAGAGATTGAGATTTCGCCAATTGCAGGTCATGACATGGGGATTAATCCCGGAAGATGGCATTTGGGTTGGCGGAAGGACCTTTGGACGGGTGATACAAGTACAGGGAACGGCTGCTCGGCGCTCACGTCACAACGAGGACTCTTGAGATGAGAGATCGATGACTCGGCCGACGACATCGTACCTCTTCCTAGCATAATATCAACTGAGGTCTTTCATGGGCGAGGAGATGGCTCAATGATACCCACAAGAAGAAATCGTACCAGTCATTAAGCGTCTTCATATCGGCTTCAGAAAGAGAGCTGAAGTCGGATACTGCGTCCTCGGGTTTGAGGCTAGACATGCCGAGGGCACGCGATGCATCCTTGCCGGCGAATAGATTGTAGGACTTCCCCTTTCCATATGTGTCCGCCTTGCGAGTCACGTCGAATACAGTAGCTGCAGCGAAACAAGGATGAGCAACTGGGCTGGAATGATGATGATGGGAAGTGGGAAGAGAGGAGGGAATTACCTTTGATAGCTACGTAGATTGGTTTCGTGGGATCGGTGCCATCGAACTGCTTAAGCTGCTCAACAGTGAAAGGATCGTCCTTCGGGGGTGCAATATCCGTCCTTGGTGGTTGCATGACAAGCTTTGTGTTGGAGGTTGTTTGTGGCTTGTCGTTCTGGGGAGCTGGGTTTGGCCGTGTGCGCCTGTGGAGGTGTCCTTGCTGGTCGAGGGAGAGAGCAGATGCTGAGGCGTGGACCAGCGACTCAGGGGAGCGGGCTGGGGAGCGGACAAGGACAGATTTGGCGAAGTATGCGAGAGAAACAGCGACGAGGAGGACGAGGAGGAGGGCGAGGAGCATGGTGGGGAGCACGAGAGCGTGTGGGAAGGATGTTTGTTGGCGTTGGAGACCGGCGCCTGGGCTCAGCGACGAGCGCACTCAACTCGCGACTTGGACTCGGACTCGGACTCGCCCTTGGTCGTCCACCGTCATTCTTCCCCTCCTCCTCCCTCGAGGCCTCAATTCCTTTCCTATTCATCCGCCGCCCATGGACTCGAAAAGTCTGGCGGAGCAGGAGAAGGACATCCGTGATCTCCTCCGCCGCGCTGAGCGCACCCCCGTCAAGACGTCCGCGCTGGTATGTCGGCCTCCCTTCCTACCCCCTTCAGTCCACCTTCTGCTACTCACCCCCCCGTCCAATTCCTCCAGCGACGGGATACTCTCAAACGCCTTATCGATCTCGCCCATTCTCCCCATCCTTCCCTTAAAATCATCGCCGCCACGCATCTCAAACTCTTCATCAGAGACTTTTCGGACCTCGAGGATGACGCTATCAATGCCGTCTATGATTTGTGTGAAGACCCTGCGGCGGGCGTGCGTTTTTTTGGTTCATGCAGCGGTAGTTCTATGTCCTAATTACCTCTCTTCAGGTTCGTATCAAGGGCTACGCAGCTATTGTGGACGTCTCCCGGGAGCAGAGCAAATGGATCAAAAGAAACACGGACGTGCTTGTCCAGCTACTGCAGTCCGGTAGGTTTCGCTCCTATCCCTTGTTCTGCCTTCATCCTGGGCCATTTGGCGGTAGCATATCCCGACCACGGCAAGCTCTTGCTTCCTGTGCTGTAATCGTTTCGTCAGAGAGGCATACAAAAGGAGAGTAATGCTGATACAACCACCATCGGTCTTTCGCCAGATGAGCCTGAAGAAGTCACCTTCGTCAAGCGTGCCCTTACTCAACACCTCGACATGGACCCCGTTGTTACTCTTGCAGTCCTTTGCGATCAGGTTGTCCCTCCGGATGAACCTGTGGATGAGGAAGAGTTGGCCATTCGGGACCGCATCCGGTCTCTCGTCTTCGCGTTTCTTGCCGGAGAAGCTAGACGCCTTCTGATTGACCGTCATGCCAACTGTCTAGAAAGCCCGGCCGAGAGTGTTCTTGTGTCTGGTCTGTTCAAGGTACGTTGTCTCTCGTTGGCTGTGTCATGCGAGTCTAAGTAACACTGGGGTGAAATCATACAGGCCATAACGAAACTTCCACCGAGCGATGTCAACTTCATCATCAAAGATATCGTTGTCTTCTTACCCTCTTTCACTTCCTACTCGCCTCGGGGAAAGGAGCTTCTTGACATTCTCTTGACACAGGCTCGCGCCTTCTTCAAGTCTGAAATCCCTGAGTCATTTACTTCCTCACGGGGTTACCTCGATCTTGCGTCATTTGTCACCATCGAGAGGCGACTTGCGCACCCATCGCACCTGCTCAGGTTCTATTATGCAGTTCTGGTCGAGGGGCTGCTGGACCCTACTCGTCTGTCTGACGGGGAACGAAGTAATGTGATTCGCGATGTCGCTTATACCCTCGCTGCCTGTGAAGATGTGGGGGAAGGAGCGCCACCCAATGCGCCAGTGACCGATCTTGGGAGGACATCGGACAACGTGTCCGATGGGGATTTAAGACATTTCTCCGATGTCTGCGTAATGCTACTGCAGGCAAGTGCATTCTCTCCTTGCATGCATCATTGAATGCTGACAAACAATGTAGTCATTTGCCGATTCAACATTAGAAGGTCAGAGACCTTGGAGAGCATGCTTGACATTGGTGCAGGCTATTGCTCGTGTGAGTCTTGGTTCTACCAGGTTCTACCGGCAGGCCCTGATTACATTATGATCTCCATAGCGGAAGCGTGACAGCCACTGGCAGACTCCCCAAGCCATCTTGTCTGCTTTGGAACACATTAGAACTCTCTGTGTGCAAGAGGCGTCTATCGAGACAAAGGCTGCGCAAGAACAAGTGCACAGCTTGATCAGGGTTCGCAATGGGCCACTTCTCGTTCTCGCCACATGTGTCCGACGAAGCCCTCTTCTTTTCTATTCTTGATTTGTGCAGTTACTTGTCCAGCCGGTCAAGCCTCCGGTCTCCTCGATCGCGGCACTTGTGAGCGCCCCTCAGACGCTAAGCAAAATGTTTTCATCCACGGAGGATAGGCAGCAAGGTAACGTGGAATATCTGATATAAGGGGAACAATGAGTGGAGCTATTCACGCTGACCATGAGTCTGTAGCAGGTACAAGCGCGAAGGCAACGGGTCAGGGTGGCCAGCGTAGCGCTACCAACAGCAATAAGCGCAAATTGGACACTCCCAACCGACCTGTTTCGTCATCCGCTCTGTCGGGTTTGGGCAGGTTGAGAAACTCGGTGGGACCAGGACCAATCGGGCAGCCGAGTTCTCTCCCCCCGCGGCCTTCGCCTGCGACAGTAGCGGCAAGCGGCCATAGCGCGCCGACGATACCACGCGCCGATCGACAATCACAGGCTCTGCATCATTTGAAGAGCTGCACACCGCGGTCTCCGCCAGTTCCTTTTGTTTCTCCTTCAGAGTCTTCATTCGACACACCTCCATCAGCCAGGGCAGTTGGAAGTGCAGTATATTCCACGAAGAAGGTTCGGACAGATGAGCATGGTGCCGATGGCGGCGATAGGGGGAGCATCAACTCGCGATCGGACCTCGTACCAGTCGCTAGAAGCCTGAATGTACTGGGAGCGGCGGCGGCGACCAAAGGGAAGGCACCGGAAGTGGCGCTTCTGAGAGCGGCGGAGCCTCCTGCTGCTCCTTCGTTACTCAGTCGCCTCGCAGGCCAGCCTGGTGGTGGGTCTGGCGCAGTGTCTCCTACTCCTGACCGCGATCAGCTGCAAACGGAGAAGGATCGCAGACAGGGAAGAAGAAGCAAGTGGGAATCTAATGGGGATCAAGAGAAGGAAGATACTAAGTCCCCAACAACGTCCATTGTTCCAGCCAAGCGACCTGCAGACATCTCTATGCTTGGCATCGTAACAGCAACACCGCCTGTTCTTTCATCAGTTCCAAGGCGGGATCCATCTGTGACCGATTTCGACAAGGACCCTGTGATTGGTTTCAGTATCCGAGGGGCGGCGAAGGCTGCCCATGCAGCGTCGACCAAGGAGGGCAGTCGGGGCGCGGGATCATTGCTGGAGAGGCTCCAGTCAAGTGAAGGGGTCAGTTCAGAATGGGGTGGGAAGAGGAGAAAACGGACTAAGCATTTCTAGGTAGAATTAGACGTTAATTTGTTGTTTCCGTGGCATCCTTATTCGGAATTTTGCGCAACATGCATGCTCGGCGGCCATGGCCTCCATAAATGTTCTGAATCTTTGAAAGCCTGCACAACTTGAAGCCATGCAAGGTGTGCACTGTGGATTACAATATAAGATGGCTTCATTGGGGGAACGTGAGGGCAGTGAGATCAAGTTTTACAGGCTTCTCTCGAGATAGCCACTTCAGGCCTCGGCAGTGGAATGTCGCCACCTTGAATAACCTATAACCTTCTATGATCTCTGGCACGAGCAAATAATTACCCATCTTCAGGGTCTTCAGAATCTTCACGATGGGTTACACACAGCCTGGAGCGTGTAGTTGGTGTCGAGGTGCCAAAGCCCCTCTCAAATCGTAGCAAGATCAATGGAGCTTGCAACTGGAATGTTCATAGGAGAAGACTACAACAAAAGGGGGAATATCAAAAACACTACACAACATTGAACGTAGCCGTAGATGGCAACGGGGCTTGGGCTTCGAAGAGATCCTCAAAAGCTTCGCGAGACTCTCCAATCACGCCGAAGGCATCCTGCAACATCTTCCCCAGATGGTCGAGCTCCTGAATGACCGCCTTCATCGTAACGGCGTAGGCAAAGAATAGCAGGTGGCGAGATCCTTTAGCGTCTCGGTTTCGAACTATGTCAAGCTTACGAATAGCTTCAACCTGAAATCAAGTGTTACCTTTCAGCGGCATTCTGCACGAGTCTTTGAGGAACTTACAAGGCGTTGGCGAGAGTCTTCCGCAGGTGGAAGATAGGGGGGAAGGGGCGACTTAAGCCGGAATGCTGCCGCAAGTGTCGAAAAATAGAGAATGACGTTTCCAACCATCTCACGCCGCTCCTTGTTCACAGGTATTATGAAATCCCGCCTCACCGTCTAAAACATTCGTGTCAATACTAAGGCAAGATTATTTCGAAACTCAGGTCACGCTCACTGTATGCCTATAAATGTGGCATTCAAACGTTAACATGTTCATATCATGCAAAGTGTGAGTATCTGATGGAAACCCACCATTCTTCCCGCGACGTCACGCAGCGCATGCTATGTAGCCTGTCTAGGATGGCTTGCAAACTTGTCAATACGGTGCGGTAGAGGTCCACCGGGAATGGTCCCTTGAGGCGTGGCTCATGCTGTGTTTGTAACAATAAACCTTGCAACTCAATGAGGTTGATTTGCAGATGCAGCTCCCTTGTGGAATTGTCAGCACAGGAGAGCGGCGAGTTGAAAAACTCATACATGGCCATAAAGTTCTGAATGGACTGGGAAAGGGCCGCATTAGTTTGGAGCAAGCGGGACTCCTCTGTTGGGGACCCTTGATCATCATGCATGACATCTAGAGGGAACTCCTCATCCGAGAAAGAGTTGAACGCCACCAATCGAGTATAGAGCCAGCCAACGTTCAGACAGAACCTGTACCCGAGTCAGATATATTCATTGATTACTGTCCAGACCACGTACTCTCCTAAAGCTCTGCCTAGCTCACGCCGAGCTTCAGCAGGCCACCAGTAGCGTGAGATGAGAGCAGCCCAGACAACGCCAATTGCTACAGAGAGTGCACGTTCATATGCAATGTCGAATACTGCCACATCCCTTTGTCGAATATTGTAGCTGCGAATGCAAGGATTGGCGGACACCCCAATTGGGAAACAGTTTCACTCACCAATACAAGCACGTGAGGTTGTACGTCAGCAGCACAAAACGTGCAGAGGTTGCATACTGCGGTTTAGCGACAATGTAATAAAAGCACGGAATAGAGTAGAAAAGGCCGAAAATGCAGAGGATGTAGGGGTCTTCCGGAAATGCGGTCCACACCACGAAGGCTGTGAATGCACCCAGCCTAAACCGTAGAATGATGAGAATGCTCAACTCAAATTGAAAAGACGGCACATACAATGTTCCCATTACCCTCAGGACTCCAAGGTAATTGGTCTGAAACATGCCTCAAGATTTGAGCAGGCCGACGTAGGAGATCATGAAGTCTTACTGCGCCAATGGTAGGCGAAATTACAACGAAAAACTGAGGGGTCAGGTTTCCAGTCAGTCCATGGTATGGGCGTGAGTTTCAACGTACCGAAATCAGTGCCCATTCTCCTCGATACTCAACGAAAATGGGTCGCGTGGCTTCAAAGAAAGCCGGAGCTGCCAGAATAGCAGTTGCCATGCCCGCTTTAAATGCATGTTTCATGTCTTGTTGTCGCAATCGCGCTCCAGACGCCCAAATAGACTGCTTGATTCGCCCAACAAATGTTAAATATTCTGGTCCGGGAGTTTGAATGGTATTCGGAGCGTGTGGAGTGACCTTGGGGAAAGAGACAGCTTTATGTGGTTTGTGCTGGATGAAGTATGCAGCTGGTAGACTCGCAGATCTCAACACCTAGTTAATAAATACAGATATGAATGACGCACAGAACCGTTTTGGTAGGCTTGCCGATCGCCTCCCTCGATGGAACCCCCCAATTGAACGTTGGACAGAAAGACCCACAGAAGCCTGGAGCTGCCTCCAGAATCCTCCTTGGACAGCATTTGCCCGCTCAATATTACATATGCGGCTCATCGCGTCAACTAGGGAAATGAGCTCGCGTGCATACTCTTGAAGGGTGAATATAAAGCTATTGTCGATGAATGAACATCAGCTAGATCATAAATCACATAAGATGGGAATCGCGTACAAATAGACCAGGAAAACATTCTCACTTTCGTCCCCCAAAAGAATATGGTTTTCCAGTGGGAGCGAAGCAAACGAGGACCGAGATTGCCCGGCGGCCTGTCCGCTCCTGTACATCCGTAAAACGGCATGGTTGGATGTACTTTCGAAGGCGAACAAAGTCCGCTCTATGTCTTCCGCTAGTTCGATAAAATGAGGCAATTGCATATCTGTCCAGCCCTCCCGGGGCTGAACAAAAGCATCACGAAGATGTTCAAGAGTCGAAATGCACTTGGTCTAAAGATACGATGATTCCGTTAGCCTCTTTCAGCGATCCAGGGACGTTCGAAAACTTTACCGAAAGCGCCTTCAGTGGAGGACCTAAGTCACGAAGCAACTCTCCAAACACCGTTGCAGCGGAGTTCAGCAGCGCGCTGTCATCGTTGCTGATCTCCGGGACCTTCCTCTTGCCAGTCTCGATGGCTTGCCGTTGCAGGCCCGGATTCCGCAGGTTCCCTTCGCCCTCATGATGCCCCTTGATTAACTCGTATTGCAGACTGATTCCACTGCGGAGACCATTGAGATGTTGTCCGAGCCGATTGAGACTGTCGATCGCGTCCTGATATGCCTGACCAGAGCTTCCTCGTAGCTGCGCTCCATCCCCAACTTTGCCCGGGCCGCCAAACAATTGTTCAGATTGTGCCTCCACTAAACTTTTCTTGAGCGAAGTGAAGGAGGCTTGATGAGAAGCGACAGCGCGTTGAATCCGGTCCGAGCTGAAACCATGGGGCTCTTCGAGAAGGAAAGTTTGGGTGAGCATGCCAAGGAGGGTGGAGAAAGAGTCAAGCGTCTGGGTCATGTTGTTTTTCAGGTTTGTAGCTGCGCGTTGGGGCCAAATCAAGACGCAAACAACATTGGAAACAAAGGCGCCGACGATCACGATGAAGGAAACTTGCAGGAGTGTGTCGAGCCCACCTTCCTTGACGATGCTAAACAAGGCGTGCATGAGTCTGATGTAGTGCTATGGAGCCTGGGTGATCGTACACCACAAAGAGGATGATCGCAGTCATACTGCAAGCTATGTCAAGTATCATCAGCTTCCATACTCCAATGGGGTGGTGTAAGACGAAGACGGACCTGTATTGAATGATGGCTTCGCCATCCACACTTTCATCCATGCAACGATTGACATCCCTACTCCAATCATAAATAGGACCAAGATGTCGGCTAACCAATCTAAGCCATCCTGTCGCTCGAAGAACCAATATACGCTCATGCTACTCAGGGATACGAAAGCGGCGAAAATCAGTCCCATGGTACAGAAGATGTCCGCTTCTACCATGCCCCCCAAGGTCTTCGCAGGGTTGAAATAAACGGCGCTACAAAAAATACATTTTCCAGGTGAAAATAGTTGAACGAAGGCAGAACCAGGCGGCTCACATTGTCGCAACCATGTGTCCCGATGGGGAAGGACTGCGCTCTCCTGGATTGTGGCCGGTAATGTCGACTATGAGGCCAGATAGATAAGGGGAGAAGGTGAACAGAGACGCGATGAAGTAAGCAATGCAACACTTGGCAATGTTGCGCTGAAGTGGGGAGAGGGTGAATCTGGGCAGGAGGGCCCACTTGCAAGCCCCGCTAGTACGGGAGGAGGGGCGACCGTGATCTCGCTCCGTCGCTGAGAGCGACCTGTCATCGTTCGAGTGGACCTCGTCGATGATGTACGAATGTTGAGACAGGGAAATGGCTTCTTCGGGATGACGGCAGCAACGTGCAGAAGGGAGTACTGCAGAAGGGGTGGGAGTTTCGGGAGGGTGATCATCGAAGTGGGAAGGCGCGGCGTCGTCCGTTGCTGGAGAACTCACTCTGGTGGAATGGAATGTGCCTGGGACTCGAGGTGTAGAAGGGGACGCGACACGACGCCTGTTCTGATCCTCCATAAGCTGGCCAAAGACGGACCACTGTCGCTCCGGGTGATGGCTGTCGCGAGAGTCACGAAAGATATTGGAAGCATATTCCTGGACACGGGCAATGGCTTCTTTCGTTTGGCTTGAATTGGAGAAGGAATAGCGCTTAGGATGGACAGGATCATTGCTTGACGTATATGATGATGCGAGGGGGGTATGATGTTCGTTGTGGAAGTGGATTCGAGTAAGCTGTTCGGGGGAACCAACCAAGTCGGAGATGGCGGCTTCATCGAGATAAGGCTGTTGAGACGACGAAGGAACAGGCAGAGAAGAAGTTGGAGAGGAAGAGGAGCCAGCTGGGTATACCATAATGGCTGATGATCAATGATCATGGACGAGTGGTCAATGTGGAGCTCTTGGTGTCTGTGTGGCTGAGGCGGAGCGGGACAGAGCGGGATGGGGACTTGTCCAAGTATGCAAATGGGACTTGTCAGCGTCGCGGTGGATAACTGAAAAGCCAGAATAGACGGTGAGGACGAGCAGCGGGGACGACGAGCGACGAACGGAGAACGAGGAGCTCTACTGTCGCTGTCGGTCTACTTATCGCAGTTGGCTGGAGATTCAGAATCAGAGAGAGCCCGAAGCGGCAAGCGCCCGTGCACAGACTGCGGCTTGCCCTAAGCTTGCAATTGCCCATCGGATTCTACGCTTTTCGGTCCCCAACATCCCTGACACTCTGCTGGTTCAGTCCTCTCTTTCAGTCCTCTCTCAAAGGGCATTACTCGTCTCTGTGGTCTGCTGAACCGATTCTCTTAGCTACTCCGCTGCCGCTCGCAGTCGAGAAACGCACATCTTTCTTCAAATTGATCACCAACTTTGCCACCGACTACATATACTGCACTGGAAGATGAGATGACCATCATTTTGCAACCCATGACCAACGCCGAGGATAAATGGCCCGGTGGAGACCAGAGCGATGGCACAATTGACATGTCGACAGCACTTTTGGCCCCGTGTGTGGCCACGGGAAATGGTGGATGATGAATGCCGATTGGAAGATATTAACACATACGAGCTGAGTGCGTACCCCGGACTGGTGAAAACCAAGCGGCGGCGCTAGTATCGGGTTCAGTCTGAACAAGGAAGCCGGAGAGAGTAAGGCACCGGAGGAATATTTGGTCATGGCGGGCCGGCGGCAGAGGTGTGAGAAACCTAGGTGTGCGTAGGAAGGAGGGGGCGGTAGGAATGACGGCATGGACAAAGAACGCAGGGACAACTTGGGGGCGACCCGCGGGCGAAGAGCACAGCCGTGGCATGGGAGAAAGAAGGCAATAGGGATTGAGATTCCTGGGTTTGTACGGCCGGCCTACAACATAGCAGGGTGAGGTGAGGGAGGTCAGGAAGAACTGATCACGAGGAACGAAGTCGAGAGCGAGCGAGTGCTCGAAATGCCGACGATTGTCGGTGCGAGGGGAAATGATGGCGATAATTAGTCAGAAATCGAGAGGATCGCGGAAATCGAGCTGGAGGGCGTTGGTGTTGAGAAGCCTCTCGGTAGATCGCGACGCCCCGAGACTACGGAACGCTCGCGTGGACGGTCTGCGCTAGCGGCGACCGTGTCAGGTGCTAGATTCCGCGCGAGATTGGGTTTCGACTGTCGATCCTCGAGACGCACGGGCTGGGTCCTGCGGGGGCGTGCACGAGAGAGAGGGTGGACGCTCAGGCCTCAGGCTGGGCAGTGGGGCGGCGGGTGGGGGGACACGAGAGACGAGGAGGACGGGAGGACAGGGGCGGGGGAGGATGAATTGGGGTGCGGGGATGATTGGCCGGAGTGAGAGGCGTGATGGAGGGCTGAGGCGTCGGCGTCGAGTGCCGGGCCCGGCAGGCGGAGGTGACAGTGGGCAGTGGCTGACGCGGACGAGGATTGAGAGCAGAGTCAGAGTCAGAGGAGGGCTGGGGCAGACGCGTGGGCCACGTTCCGCAAAATCCGACGGGGAGAGAAGGCGAGAGGACGAGCACAGGCCCGGCCACGGACCCGGACGCCCATCGTACTTAATCCCTCCTCGCCCCGGCCGCCCTTCTCTCCTCTCCCCGCCCTCGCCTCCGCCTCCGCCTCCCGTTCCTTTCTCCCCTTTCCCCCCTCTCCCTTCCTTCCTCCCAGCCAGGGCCCGCGCTCCGCCCGCGTCCACACCCCCCGACGCCGCGTCCCGCGCCCCGCTCTCAGGCTTCCTTACTTTTTCCTCCTCCGCAGTTCGCCCCCGCTCCCCGCGCACCTCCTTTCTCTTGACATTTCTATTCTACTATTTTTATAATGGCCGAGGAGCGGAAACCATCTTCTTCCACCGGCCCGGCTCCCCTGCAGAGAGGTACGTCCATGCCCCTCTCTCATCCCTTTCCGACTCCCCCTCATCCTCCACCTACCCCTCCCTGCTTTGCTTTCCAGGAAAAGCCTGCCTGCGATGTCGCAAGCGCAAGATGGTATGTTTCCCCCTTCCATCCCCGTCCTTTCTCATCGATGACCCATCCTCGCTCCCCTCTGCACCAGCGATGTGATGGCGCAAAGCCGGCTTGTGCACAATGCGTTCGCGCCAAGAAGACAGACGGCTGCGAGTACGATGATGGAAAGGGCAAGACAAGAACGCAGCTCATGAGAGAGCACATTGCCCGCCTTGAAATGCGCGTAAAAGAGCTCGAAAACCCTGAACAGTCCGCCCCCTCCATGACGCTCTTCGATCCTCACGCACTCTCCCCGTACTACTCAGAGTCATCGTCATCATCTAGTTACGACTCGCCGGGAAAGCTTAGCTATTCTGCATCCGCTTCGCCTACCCCGTTCCCAATGAGCGACCAGGATTCTAGGAGGACCATGTCCAGTCCTTTGACTCTGAGCCCATCGGCGGAGGTGGATTCTAGAGCATGGGAGCAACTCAATTTTGGAGCGGTGAGCACTGCCATCTTCCCACTGTGTTTCCACGTTTCTTATGCGTTCTTCAAGGACTTGACCGCCGTCTCCACTGTCAGCTCGTTCAGCAACATGGAAGCACCGCCTCTGGATCACATCCTGTGACTATCCATCTTATTGCCTGTATCTTCAACACAACGTCCTGACAAAAATTCTATTTTCTGGATAGGCTCGAGATCTTCCTACCCCACCGCCATCAATGCGGCTTGGATGTTCATGTTGGTCGTCTGCGCGACTCTCTCAATCTACCTGCTTCCGAACAACGTCATCCAGCCCTGATGAACGCTATATTCCTATGGGCTTGTTACCTCTCCCGGCCTGGCTCTCTTAGTCAGTACGAACAGCTCTATCTCTCCCGGTCCACCGCAGCGCTGGGTGACGCTATGCACTACACGTCCAAGGCAGTCGATCTTATTCAGGCTTGCTGCTTGCTGTCTGTATACTATGCTACCAACGGTCGATTGCTGGAAGGCAGCTACTACTCCGCGGCGGCATCCACATTGGCCGTTCAGTGTCGACTTCACCAGATAGGCTCGGGGAATCAAGCCATGGTCCTTGACAACTGGGATGCCCCCTTCGAGCTTCCTATTCCCAAGGATAATGTCGAGCGTGGAGAGAGGATTTCAACGTTCTGGCAGGTGTACAATATGGACCGGTGTTGGTCTGTCATTCTCCGGAGACCTGCGACTCTACCTGATAGCGATCACCCTTGGGCTTCGATCACAACCCCTTGGCCACAACGTATCGAGGATTATGAGAGTGTGAGTGATCCGTAAGATTCTTTCTAGGGGTGATGTCTAACGTGTTGCCCAATCAATCCAGGGCGATCTTGACGTTGGCGGAGGGTCCCCAACCATTCGCGCATTTTTTGTCCAACAGGCACAGTCAACGTCTCTCAGTGGGTTCTCCACTGTCGCATTACGAGTGAAGGCCTCCGCACTGTTTGAGGGTGCGAACAGGCTGTCATCTAGTTGGAGTCCCCGTAAGTCACTGAACTAAACGCGATGCACAACCACAATGACAGTCCCCGCTGACATCATTTGTTCCGCTCTTAGGGTCGCTCTCATCTAGTGCTTTCTCGGAGAACTTCAGCGCTTTTGAACACAGCATTATGCGTTTTACAACCACACTGCTTCCACTCCATCAAGTAGGGGGGGCTATCCCTGATGACAAGTATGCCTTGATCGTAATCCACAGCCTTGCGCATGCTTCTATGATTCGACTGCATGCGCCGTTCATGCATGATGACGGCGTGTCTCGCGAAAAGTGCATTCGTGCTGCACGATCTCTGATTCATGTCACCAAGCTCATCACCGACACTGATTTTGAGTTCCTCGACCCAATCATGGACGTACGTATTATCACAACCTCAACATCATTTGCCGCTCACTTTCTTTTCAAGTCTTGTTGGACTAGCGCAGCCAAAGTGCTCGAGAACGAGCTCGCACGGCTGCAGTCGTCATGGCCGGACCCTCTGAACACCATGGAGATACGCGGGGACCTAGAATCCCTGCTTTATGCGATGACAAAACTGGGCTCGAGATTTCCTCTTGTTGGTTCGTACCTGTTTTCATTTGTGCTGCGTGGTGGACGATGTTTGATTGTAGAGTCCAGCGTACCATTCAGCAAAGGTCCAAGCCTACTTGGATGGCGAATAGAGGCTGCATTGGCATGCCCCGGCGATGCCCGCATATGACCGATGAATCGCCCTTGATGGTCATCGGTCTCAATTCAGGACACTCATGCATTCACGTTCATTCACGAACCATCACGTTCACTACTTTCACTCTTTCTCCCTGCTGTTTTACCTAGGCGCAGCATGGCTGTCATCGACTCGCCTCGAGAGCGTTTGACTTTCGAGTTACGTTTACGCATCGTCTTTGGACTATTTTTGTGTCACTACGGACATACGCTTTTCGGACATTGCTCCTTGCCATCGGACATAATTTCGTAACGTTCAAGCAACAAGGACTCGGACCTCTGTATCTACTGACAACCTGTGATGGACCCTCGAACTCCTTGCAGCACTGTACTTGTAGACAATCGCACTTTCAAACTTCAACTTTGTGGACAATACGGACTATTACAGAATTCGTATAACTTCGTACACTAACTTGTTTACTGTTATCGTAGTGTACTTCGCAAATGTACAACGTACATACTACCTATCGCTAGTCGTTTGGTTTATTTACTGGCGCGTCGTCGTGCTGTTGCATGTGCACACGTGGCGTCATCCATTCTTTCATTTTCCCTTCTGTTTGTCGTCATTCTTTCTCTGTTCCTATTCAATTATAATTATAGTACCAGCCTAGCTGTATAGGGCTCTAAAATGTTACAGAAAATGGACTTTGCGGGTTGTTGGAGCATGCACAACAGTCGTATTTGTGCAGCAAGCGTTTTATCAGCAAGAGCGTGTATGGATTATCGGAACACGTGCTTATACCCATACAAATCAATCCACAATTTTTTACCGTTGGTACATTTTGACCCCGTGGCTTTGCCGAAGCTTCGCCTTTGGCTCAGTGCTACAATACACCGCTATACACTGGCCCAGCGGAATCCAGGTGGAGATGGGCGAAGCTGGAATCCAAGTGTCAAAGTGGGTGGATTGCACCAGCATTCCAGGCGGATTCCGGTTTTTCCGCTGACACCCGGAATCCACTAGCCAACTGTGTGAAACCCGCTGATGCGTGCTCTGGCGGGGTTGATTCAGCTGTCTTCGGGCTGGTGTCGGTTGTCCAAGGGCCCTTGGCCTGTGCTCTGTGCACGCCTTCGCATCTGACCATCACAACACATCACACTCTTCCACTTCAAGCAACATCCTTCCCTCTCTGTCTCTCACCATGCTGATCCTGTCCTCCCCTCCTATATTCTTGTCGCCGACAAGGTCCTTTGATGAACTTGGGCTGTTAAGGCAAAGGATCTGACTGTAAGCTGAATACAAAGGTGTTGAAGAACAGAGGAGTCAGGCAAGCAGGAGCACGAGGCTAATGACATGTCTTGGCTTGTGGTGTCTCTGTTATGACAAAGACCATGATGGTCATGTATTGTAATTATTAGATGTCAAGTGTTGTTGTTGAGGGTTGTCAGCTCGTGACTAGTCAGGGGCTGGTCAGCCCAAGAGGTTGAGGAATATGTAGGCAATGTATAACCAGGTTGAGCTAAGGGGCACTCAGCTCAGGGCTTGGATATATATACATGAGGAACAATAAGAGTCTGAACAATAAGGATGAGGACAAATAGAGGACCAACAGTCTAGTATGGCTAAGTATAGCTAGGGCCACTGTACAGTAGGCAGTGCATGCTGAAAATAGAACAAGAGACCATGCTTGAGGCTGAGTCTGTGGCTATGCTAAGTAGTACAACAACTGAATAATAAAGAGATAGACTGTTATGACTGACCATTGATGGGCTGGTAGCCTATTATGCACCTGTTTTTCACATCCTGACATTTTGCCCTCTGATGTCATGGTACGGTTTCCCAACTTTGCACTCTAGTTTGTGGGCTCACTAGCTGATAAACTTGGGCTGTTAAGGCAAAGGATCTGACTGTAAGCCGAATACAAAGAATCTTCAGTCAGTGAGCGAATGACTAGTATGAATTACCAAAGTACCTGTAAGCCGAATACAAAGGACTACAGATACTAGTCAGTAACCAGTAAGTAAGAGGTATAGTA